>CM065923.1:5819652-5844652 GCA_033439105.1 Magallana nippona
TCAGGTGACTGCTGTCAGATTTTTAATGACGACATGTTGTAGAATTCCAGTTTATTTTAAATGCCTAGCATACGTTAACTATATTGGAAATGATAATGCTTCTAACTGTTCGTCTACATTGATTAATATGTTTGCTATTTTTCCTCCATTAGGTCTTCACTATCAGATCTCCAGAGAGCTTGACTGAGGTATATCCTTCAATTGTTTTATTTTTAATTCAGTTGATCATGTAATCTTGGCAGAGATTAGGCTTGGCTTGATAATTCGACTGACACCTCTGTCAAATCTGGGGACAGTCCGTTATAATTTATGTGGGGAAATTTTGCCCTTACCCTGCAATTAAAATCAGGGTATCGATCCTTGTGTCCTACCCTCTTTATTTTTTAAGATGATTTAAACATTGTGAAAATTGAAAACTATAAAATATGAGATATCACCAGATTTTGAACAGTTGCCATTTTCTGCAATTTAAGTCTTTGCTTAGAGGTATTTTTCTAATATGTAAACGGTGTGACCATTGGACTGAGTGCAGATTTAACATAGTGTACGTAGTTTGATTTTTTTGTAGAACAAAATTTATTTGAAACGCACACAGTAGGATCCGCCTGTTTATTCAAATCATAAGCCAGAGTTAAAGTAAACGTTGCGTGCTCAGTCTACATTATGACTTCATGTTTAAAACATAAAAGTTTTGTCTTCGTAAATAGCCAAAGAAAAGTTCTTGATTCAGAGAATTTTGTATTTCTTCTTTCAATACTTATAATTTTCCCAAGTTGATGAATTGAATTGAATTTTTTTCTACTTTTTTCAGTCTCTAGAATATTGGTTCCTTGAAGTTAATGATTTTAATAATTTGATAAGACATACGTGAAACTAGTCATATTTCTTGATTAAAGCACTGTTAAAAGTTGAATAGTTTGCATGGTCAAATATTTTCATCTTAATTATTTTCAATTAAATATTGGAAAGTTTTTGATCGAGTTTCGGGATTAAAAACATCGACAAGCGGCAGTCATTAATTGATCGAATTAACTTTTTTTAACAAAACGACAGCCAATATGGCGGCACCCAGGGCTGGAAGAAGATTTTAGCACCGCTGATTCAACTCTCATTTTTCACTGATTTTCTTACATATATGTTTTAACATTAAGCCTCGCTTTGCGATGCGGGCTTCGTCTGCCTCTCGCTGCGCTCGGTATAATTTCTGCTGAACTTGATACATTTATTGTTTGACTAGATACTGAGTTTTGGAATATTTTCAGGTTGTAGCATGGAAGAGATACAATGACTTTAAGCAGCTTTACAAATCTATGCTGTGTTTACATAAATCCCTGCATAGAAAGGATGAGTTCCCAAAATTTGCAAAACCTTTACTGTTTGGTAAGACTGACTTTTTATCAATTTGAATATATTCATATGTAAGTGTTCAGTGGTTTAAAGCTAGATATGACTTATTAAACTGTAATATAATGATATTAATTATCAATTAATGCAACAGCAGAGAAATTGGTCATGATCAATATGTCTGCATTTTGTGACACATATTGCATGTTATTCTACTATATGACAGCAAGTGAGAGTGCATGACATAATGTTTTACGGTGTGACCGTTGGGGCAAGTGCAGCAGGAACTACATATGTCTTGCATCATTGTCAACTACATCCCATAAACTTGCCCCAGTCTAAAACAACATTTCTTCCTCTCAAATACTTTAACACACAACCAAAATCTGAATACTGGGATATATTGCATGTCAAGACGATCCACTTAAAAAAAAATTAACAATATCAAAATAAAGGCCACAAAACCATGACCGACACTAATATTATGTATTTCTTTCATTGGATGAATGATCAAATTATCAATCAATAATAGAAAAAAAATCAAATCAAAAGATTTTTATTTACTTTCAACTGAACATATGTACATTTGTACATAAATTATTTATTTTGAGTATTAAAAACTGTCCAAAATCTCTGGCTGAAGCTCTATAACAATTCAATCACTGTCACATGATTAACTGTTTATTAAATTACGCTTTATAAATGTTTATTAATCTTAATCTTAATCTTAATATCTATTAAGGGAGGTTTGATGAGATGGTTATCGAAGAAAGACGACAAAGTTCCCTGAAGCTGCTACAGTTCATAGGAGCTCACCACTACCTCTACAACTCCAAGGACTTCAAAGCCTTTATCAAGGTAGCAACAGCTTAGATCAGGTGTCAGGCATTGTTGTATTACACCTTTTTGTTTGTAGTCAAACTATTCACTGTCTGTTTTATTTAAGTAACTTTAAAAAAATCAGACATTGAATACTGCAAATCTATTACATTTAGCGGTGTATTCTAGTTAGGGTTTTTGGCGGAATGCCAAAGTACATCGCTAAATACCATGCATTTATGTCCATGTATAAGATTAGGAATTATCGGGAATACGATAATTAAAATCCATGCCAACTTGTTGAAAAAATGTTTTCCGCCATATATTGTACACGCCAAATGTGATATGTTTACAGTAGTTTGACTTACTTGTCTATTTAGTGTATGCTGATACATTTGTAAGATACTTGTACATGTAAAGTTGCAATATTAATGATTCAGCCTTAGAAGATTAATGGTAAGAGATGAATGATTCTTTTTTACTGTTAAAATGTTTCCAGAAAGTATTGTTTAAATTATTTTCATTCCTCTGTACTTCAATAAATGTTGTAGGCTGCCAGTGAGGTGAAGACTGGAGCATCTGGAGAAGTCCTGAAACCGTCTAAACTAGATATTCTGGCGGATGACAAAACTATAGGGTCAAATGATGTGTCACCCTCCACACCGACCAATCAGATTGTTAGGGAGGAAGTAGATAGTCCCCCTTCTAGTGAAGGAATGACAGACAAGTCAGAACAGTAAGTTGAAAGGTGGCAAAACTTTGTGTTTGATCTTTGAATAATTCTTAGGGGAATAGTGAGTACATGTAGGCTTGATGAACAGGAGGTTCAAGTGAGCTTTTCTGATCACCTGTTGTCCGTCGTCCGTCTGTCTGTAAACTTTTCACATTTTTGACTTCTTCTCTAGAACCACTGGGCCAAATTTAACCACACTTGGTACAAAGCATCTTTATGGGACGGGGATTTTGAATTTTTAAAATAAAGGGCAAATCCCTTTTTAAAAAGGAGATAATTGTGAAACAGTGAAAATAGGGTGCATGTCTTAGAAATCTTCTTCTTAAGAACCACTGCACCAGAAATGCCAATATTTACATCAAAGCTTGTATATATAGTGAAGATTCTTAATTGTTAAAATCATGACCGCTGGACCAATACTGGAGCCCCAAGAGGGGTTTAAAGTTTAATGTAGAAATATATAGGGAAAATATTAAATCTTTTTTTCAAGAACTACAATGCTACAATTTGTGAGATTACTATCCAGGCATCCTTAAATAATGAATATTCTAAATTGTTAAAATTATTACCCCCCGGAACAATACAGAGGCCCCAAAAGGGGTTCAAGTTTAACATAGAAATATATAGGTAAAATGTTTAAAAATCTTATTCTTAAGAACTACAATGCTTTAATTCATGATATAACTATGCAAGCATCCTAAAAAAAAAAATGTAGATTCTAAATTGTTAAAATCATGACCCCAGGACCAATACTGGGGCTCCAAGAGGGGTTCAAATTTTATCATAGAAATATACAGGGAAAATATTTAAAAATCTTCTTCTCAAAAACTTCAATACTACAATTTGTGAGATCACTATGCAAGCATCCTCAAATGATGTAGATTTTAAATTGTTAAAATCGTGATTGCTGGACTATTATTAAGCCCCAAGAGGGGATCAAGGTTGAACATAGATATTTATAGGTAAAATGTTTAAAAATCTTGTTCTCAAGAACTACAATGCTATAATTTGTGAAATTACAATGCAAGCATCCTAAGATGATGTAGATTCTAAATTGTTAAAATTTTGGCCTCCGGACTAATACTAGGCCCCCAAGAGGTGTTTAAAGTTTAACATAGAAATATGTTGGTAAAATGTTTAAAAAACTAATATAAAATGATGCAAGGAACTGTGTACTTCAGGTGAGCGATGTGGCCCATGGGCCTCTTGTTTACATTTCAAATTGGTTTTTCACCTGATCTGAAATTGTTTGATCTACTGCATTGCTGGAGAAATAAAAAAGAATAATTGTTACAAAATATTTAGCTTCATGTATGAATTTGTATAGGAAATATTTATAAACACATTGTTTGGTAGGACTATTTATATGTATGTCAGTGTTAACTCATCTTATAATGCATTCAGAAATGGAGAAGATGAACTAGATGGGGTGTGGAACTTTCCCCAGCTACCAGATAACATCAGCCTGAACTCGTATGAGGACACGGATGACACAGACCCAGGGGAGGTGGACTCAGCCCTGGGGACCCCCCTCCCTGACACAGATATCTCCTTCTTTGACCCCCTGATGTCTGACGATCAGCTGAAGCCGCCGGAGTCCACGATGAGGACCAGCAACAGCTGGCTCTTTACTGCCATGAACACCTGTGCTGGTGAATATTTGTGTACCTTAATGTAGATTTAAATAATTTAATTCTAGTACAGTAAAACATGCTTATAACGAAGTCCCAGGGACGGGAAATTTTACTTTGTTATAGGCGTAATTCGTTATATCCGTCAAGTTTACAACATGTAATAAAGTCAAGGGGAATGAAATTCACTTCACTGTAAGCGTCAATTCATTTTAAGCTTGTTCGCTATAAGCATGTTTTACTGTACTTTACACAAGCTTCAGACTTGGATCCAGGGTTGATTTTTTTTTTACTCCAACCGACTCCCCTCATCCAAATTGTTTATCTCAATCATTTCAAAAAACTTTCTATTTGATTGAATTTTAGGAATAGCTTCTTATCCAAAAACCCTCACAAAGAACAAATATCTATTATATGTAAACTGAAAATTCAAAGTTATCACTTTTTATGAAGCTGAAATGGGGTACGGGTAGTATGTTAATTAATCCAACTCATAAAGTACAGGTACATATTCCACTGTTATGTTATTTTTCATTTTTATTAAGAGATGGAAAGTGAGATAAGTGCAGATAGTCCAGAGACAAAAACAGAGTCTGATGCAGGAATACAGGTAATGAATACAAGATTTCAAATTCTCCTCTAAATTTTGATTTACATCAAACCTTCAGAGAAATTATATTTTATTGATGTGATGAGCAATGATATTACCAGAATTAAAACCAAGTCATGCATTGAACATTATTGCCAGAATATTGTGGCCAAAAAATGTGAACCATCTATGAATTAAAAATTACATTTCATTTGCCTTTACATGACAGTTATCATTTGACAACATTAAAGAAGAAAAGCAGGACCAGCATACCAAATCAGAAGATGCCTCTCCAGTTACAATACCTGACATATCTGAATTTGATCCACTTCATAAAAGACCAAAACGTGGATCCAAAGTGGAATGTGGAAAAGGAGATGTTGACTTGTCAGGGCTCTCTGGAAACAAATCGACCAATCAGAGTCCTTCAAAGTCTTCATTATTACAACTATTACCTAGGAGTCCATTTAAAGCAAGAAGCTCAACAATGGAGAGTGTATCCACCATGGACCTTGGTGGAAAAGAGGACTACATCTATCTTGCAGCCAGTCAGATCTGTCTTGCCCAGGAGTGTGAGGCGAATGGAAAATACGACTTGGCCTTCAGTTATTACAAGACTGGAGTGGGAACTCTTCTAGCTGGTGTACAAAGTAAAATATAATCACTTCTCTTGTCTTCTAACCCACATGAATAGATTCTGCTCTGATTAAGTAAGCTAGATTGATCGATACACGTACTTGTAGATGATTGTCAACTATATTGGACTGCAAGGAAAGTTAATCCAGTTATTATGCATTGATGGAACATCATCATGATTATAGTAGTATTTTTTCACCAACACATTTGCATTGTTTTGATATCCTGAGAATTTTCTGCCTTATGAAGGTGACAAGAACAAAGGAAGGAGAGACGCTGTTCGCAGGAAGACAGCTCAGTATCTGCTGAAGGCAGAGGACTTGTACAACAGGCACCTGTCTAAAGAGATCCTGGATGACAGGAGATGGGCAACGGTGCATGTTTTTTTCAACATTTTAACAGGATTTTTTTCTTTTTTCTTTTTTACATTTTTAGAACCTATTAGACTGAACAAAAGACAATGATTTAATAGATTCCTTTATTAAATAGATATGTATTACTTAACTTGCATAATCCAATAAATTTTCAAGTTATACAAACTTTTGACCATATTCTCTTTAATAATAATGTTTTAATATACAATGTATTGTTTAAACTGGCCCCAGGGCCACAAAAACTAGAAGAGCTCTTTTTTGATCTAAGTCTCACTTTTACAAATGTAACATATAGTGGAAAAGTGAGACTGAGATCAAAAGTGAGCTCATCTAAGTTTTATGGCCCCAGGGTCTAATGTATTCTTTATCAAATATTTGATTTTTGAAGGAGAACAGTAAAATCCCCCCTTCTATGGACCTGGATCCAGTAATTGCTATGTTGAAAGGATCTTTATCTGAATTGAAGAATTTCAAGGTGTTGGGTACCATTGATAAAGTGCTATTGGTGATGGATAAAGCAACTGATGAAACTTATGTCATCAAGGTAAGATGTAAAACCATGGTAAATTTTACAATTATGTCATCAAGGTAAGATGTAAAACCATGGTAAATTCTACAATTATTGCATACAGTTTAAACAGAAACAATTCACATTTTGATTCAGCTCTTATTTGATATATCGGTAGAAGAAAGAAAAGAAAAGAAAGAAAATCTCATCAATTAATTTATGAGATATAAAACTACAATATCTCATAAATTATTTGATGAGATTTTCTTTCTTTTAATCTGTTGTTCAGGTTCATGTACACATACACTGCAGAAGTATTTTCTATTGTAACTTGTATTTTTTATGCCAGACTCTGTATGTTTAAGGTGGTTCACAAGGCCAGTTCTTGCAGCAGGAAGTACAAGACCGTCTTCCCAACCAACTGTCCATATATCGTACATCTTAACAAATTTTTCGAGACAGATTATGCCATTTATCTCCTCCTCCAGCACGCGACAGGAGGGAAGCTGTGGAATTACATTGGTTCATATCTCACGGGGAGACATGGATCCAAACATTTAGGTGATGTAGATGATTCGCAAGTCTGCGGTGGAAATGTGTATGCAGGTATCAAATTACACGAAGATGATAATGCAATCTCAGACAGCAAAGGGTCGGATGTGGGTAGTGAAAAAACCACTAGTGTGTCAAAAGTTTTACATAGCTCAGAAAACTCAGACCTGAAGTTTTTGGCAGAGGGAAATAATGTATCCAGTGATACTTTAGATATTAATGTTAAATTTTCTAACAGTAAATCTGATAGGACTGTGAAACATGTGACTTCAGACGATGCAGGATCATCGCAAAAGAAGCCTGACTACAGTAGATTTGAGAGTATTTCCTCAGAGGAGAACTTCAATGAAAGTGATATGTCTGAATTTAGGAATAATTCTTATGAGCAGAGAGACTCCACATTTCAAGATTTGTTGAAAAACAGCACAACTCATTTGGAGAACTTCAGCATTAACAGTTTTGACAGCACAGACGACCACAGTCGACTCAATAGCTTTGTGTCTGACCCAGTCTCCACTATTTTGGAGGAGAATGAGTTATCTCCCTCCCACTCTTTTCCAAGAACAGAATCTGACATTGTGTTCAGTGAAGAGAGATCTCTCCCTGAGGATGCCGAGTCTATTGTACAGAATTCTAAGGCATTGATTAAAGCTGTGGAAAGAACGTTATCCCAGTCTGATGTAGAGATAAAGAAAGTGATCTCAAGTGATTCTGAAGACATAGATTCATGTAAGGAAATTAGTGATGGTGTCAACAGGAAATCTGAAGTTGTTGCATCAGGAAATAGTAGTGACACGATGATAGATGATAGTGATTCAAATGAACTGAGTATTTATGATATCCACCGAAACAAAGAGGAAACTAGTTCCTCAGGGTCCAGTGAGGACCAGCTAAAGTGCCATACCACCGAAGAATTCGACCCCACTGAGGACTGTGATAGGAAGGGTACTCTAGTCAGCTCCGCCATGGAAGACCTGTGTAAAGATCTTTCTGAGAGTGCGAGCAGGAAATCCTCCAGATCCTCCACATTAGTAGATAATTCAGAGAGAAAGAACAGTATTCCTGTAGCTAAGTTGTCCCTGAAGAGATTAAATTCCACCGAGCTGTGTCGCTCAGCTACCATGGAGCACGAACTGACATCTCCACCTAGATCTCGACAGAGGACGGTGTCAGATGTGTTCAAGGAGCTGGACTCTACCGCCGCTAAATCGGAGCAGATTCTGATTCCAGAGGCGTGCATCAGACACTGGGTGGCTGAGATAGTGACGGCGGTCTCCAAACTCCACTCGGAGGGAATCATATGCAGGTACACACACAATATACAATGTAATTTTTTGCAAAAATTCTTTTGTCACATGTACTTTGTGTGTTGCTCTTGCCACTAAAATGTTTTGTTTGATTCAATGTAAAGTCATCAGCTCCATTTATTGAGATTTTTTTTAATATCATTCTATTATTTTGTTTGAAAAATTAATAATGCTAGCAAATATGTTATTAATTCATGTACACCCAGGACCCAGGATCCTGAAAATTTAAAATTTCTTCTTTACCATGGATTTACTCCTAAAATATGATATGGTCTTAAATAACCTTTTAAATTCTGTAAGATGAATCTTAAGGCAAAGTTCAAATTCTTGCTCTGAGTTAAGATCTGAGCCCTGTTGTCAAAGGATATGTATGTAAGATGAGAACTAGATATATTTTTTTTTTCTATTGTGATGCAGGGATTTGAAGCCGGACAACATTCTGCTGGGAGAGAGGGGACATGTCCTGTTGACCTATTTTTGCACCCTGAGCCAGGTTGAGCAGGCTCTTGACCCGGTGGCTGTTGAGGAACTGTTTGTGGCACCAGGTCTGTGCTGTGTTGGTTTTGAGATATCAGAATTGAAGCTTCAGAACTGTACCTTTGTTGAAAAATTCTAGTTGATAGGCTGTTGAGCTAGTTTCACTCGTGCAAACAAATTGTAATTTAATTTGCAATAAAAATTTGCGGGTTTAGACTTTTTAAACTACATGTAATTAAATTTTCTAATGGTCTTTTGTCCACAGTCTTACTGGGTACATGTAAGATTACAAGACATTTAATGTAATTGCAGTTTGCAACTTATTCACATTGTCTGTTGTAGATATTTTCAATATGTTACGTTTTTTACATCATCCGTTATGAAATTTTTTAGTTTGTAGCTATTACATGATCCATTGTAGAGGTGACTGGTGTGGGTGGATATAACGAGAGCTGTGATTGGTGGAGTGTGGGAGCTCTAATGTACGAGCTGGTTGTGGGCAGAGTGAGTTACTTCGAATATTTTTATAAATGTATTACAAGCATAGATTAACTTCATAATATAAGCTGTTGTTAGTGAAGAATCTACCTGTATGTTTCCATTTAAATTAGTCCTATTGATTTCAATCAAATGTAGACCCTGATTAGCTGTCACCCTGGTGGAATCACATCCCACTCCCCCATCTACCTCCCTGACCACATCTCAAAGGAGGCCCAGGGACTCCTCAAACAGGTTTGTAGTACATAAGCTAGATATCACACAAGTACGCATCACTCGTTCACATCTCAAAGGAGGCCCAGGGACTCCTCAAATAGTTTTGTAGTACTTAAGCTAGATATCACACAAGTACGCATAACTCGTTCACATCTCAAAGGAGGCCCAGGGACTCCTTAAACAGGTTTGTAGATATCACACACATACAGTCAAGTATGTTTTTAAAAAGGGGGCCGTTGACATTTGTTATGGAATCTCATCCTTTGATATTTGATTTCTCATGAAAACGTGAATGTCAGACATTTGAAATATACATAAACTACTAAGAGAAAAAAACCAGGTACGTTTATATTTTCAGAGAAGCGTTGAATATAATAATTTCATAAACTCCCTGATTACATTTCAGCTGTTATGTTTTAATCCACGGGAACGACTAGGCAATGGTCTGAATGGTGCAGAGGACATAAAGTCACATCCATTTTTCCATGGCATAAACTGGAACAATTTAGAAAATTGATGACTGATCACAAAACATCATTTTGTAATTTTTATGAAGTGAAGCAACGAGAAACTTGAGAATACTGCAATAAAGTTTTTACTAACTACATGCATGTACTGGTACATGTATTTAGAAATTTTTTTAAATCATGTGTATGATGTAATAAAGGTAAATCATCAAATTGTGAAATATTCATGAAAAAATTGACCAAGAACTCTAGTTATTGAGAATGAGGGAGAAGTGATGGTATGATTTCCTATATATTATACATATCAAACCATCGGCATTCATGATTAAAAACTTTAAAGGTTTAATGAAGTAGTTTGCAGCAATAACCTGTATATTGTAAATGTTATCAATAGAGTGTACCGTACACTATGAAATCTGACTGTTCACTGTTATATTGTGTGTTCTATAAATACACAGAGAACTTATCACTGACCACTACTCACATTAAAAAAGTAACGATGATCGTGAAGTAAGCTGTGATGATTCTAGTCTTTGAGACTCGAGTCGCGTCGCTGATACATGTTTATTGTGCTAGAGTCTTACTGTTTAATTGTTGTATTTTGTATTGATGAGCCCATGGGTTTCTTGTTGTTGTTATATCAGAGGCTTTTTATTTGTTGATACATGTACTGCTTTTTATCAAACTTTTCTTACCAAAATGGAAAAGAGCGACTCTTCATATCAAGATTGACCAATGCTTTGAAAGTTTTCTTTTTAATTATATTGCTGACATATTTGCTGCCTTTTTCTAAATGCATGAAATGTGTTGTGAAATATTTTTGTTAATAATAATTATTAGAACATGTATTACAAAGAGATGTAATGCTGAAACATTTTTAAAAACATATACTGTACTCTCTTTTATGAAGAGATCTACCGTTAAGTAAATAACTCTTAGCATGATCTTGTAAACTGCTTTATTATCTGAAAGTTTAAATTTCAGTGAGTCAAAGTAAAAGAAATTTTCAAAACTTTTTAAAAATAGCAGGAGTTTGATATATTTAAACACTTGTACATGTATAAGTATTTGCACCATTTAAATTCATAAGAAATGCTGCAAGTAATGATTTGCTGTATATATAATCACCGGACTTCTATTCAGTATTCACATTATGTCCAAGGCCTCTGTTTAAAGACGGGCCTTTGTAGGAGCTGCATCCCTTTATGTGTTCAAAATCCTGCTTGCTCTTCTTGCTTTGTTGTCGGAAGATGTTCTGTATCTGGCAGTAAATATGGGCAAGTATTATTAACAACATTAACAATAGTAAGCCAGTCATTGTAAGTTTGGATCAACATAAGTTTAACAACTTGTTGTGAACCTATATAGAATTTTTGCATTGTCAAACTACTTTCATAAGCAGCATGTACTTGTATTAGTTATTGAAAGGTCCTTACAGCGATTCAGCTGTCAGAAGATAATTTTCAGTGAGTTTATTTCTCAAACCCACCGACCCACAAACAAGTGCAATTTCCTGAAAATAAAAAAACCAATTCATCTCCAATTTTGTGTTGTCTTGATTTGAAGTAATTGTAGTTGAATTGTTGGGTTTAATTTGTCAAAGAAATGTGAGATTAGTATACTAGAATCATACCCAACTTCATGTTCAAATTGTTAAATTCTAAGTATTATATAGAATTTCTTAATTTGTTAGAGTTTTTAAGAAATATAATTATTTCTCTATAAAACCAAACTCTAATAAGTTTCTATAACTTTTTAATATTCGAATAAAAAGTTGTTGATTATATTGTCTCTGAGAACTATTAGGGCTCGGATTTTAGTGATCAGAGCATTACAGTTTGAAACAGACAATGTCATTTAGAACTTATTCAACTTCTAAACAGATCATCCGAAAAATCTTAAAATTTTATTGTAGAAAAATATAAATAAGAATTTCGCATTAATGGAAGAACTAAATGTTATATTACCAAGCAGGAGAACAACAAACATGTGACTTTTGAAAACGCCTGTATACCACAAGAACATTTCATCTTAATTGAATTTACATCATTATAAGAAGATTACAAGACTTTTTTCAGAATGAGGATCGGGCATTTTATAGGCCTGTTACAAATACTTGGTATTGTATGGAGATTTCATTGTGGCCGAGTTAAATTATTGCTTCGAAGTAAGTTACTGGGTTGCGTTTTGCCAACAACAAAAAATCAGCTGTAATAAATGTTTTAAATATTATGAAAAGATTCCAAAAAAAAATTTTCAATTGCAATATCAAGTATATTTTAAGATTTAACATTCGATATCTAATAAATATGTGACATGTAGTATATCGTAAAATTAAAGTTTCAATGTGATACGCCTTCATTTATGGATATGTTTGTGACCGATAATTACCGTATTGCGTATTTACATCTTTGAGAATATTTATCTTGAAGTCCAGGTGTTATATCACTAATAATCACCATATTGCCCGAGTATAATATAAATTTGATAAATGTAGTATTCTATTCATTTAATGCCACTTAAATAGACAGTTGGACTCGCACTCATATTATTGTACAGCGTCACCAATTACCAGAACACAATGGCAAGCACCGATATACATACGGGGAGATCGTGTGTAAAATTTCTTGCTTTTTATAAATATACATTTTGTTTGTTGTTTTCTCTCAGTGCATGTAATAGTCTGCATTTTCATGTACTTAATGACGAAAGAAATATTATCTCTTTCCATGCGTCCGGTCATCAAATTCAAAACGTTTCATCATTTTGTTGGTTTCTTATCTTTACCCCCTTCGATCTCCCCATATGCCTTTAAACTCTGATCTAAAGCTTTATATTTTATCATAATCTGATCAATGACATTGATTCAATGCATCCCGACAGCAGTAAAGAGTACATTTCAATTATCTAAAATTACCACTAGTATTTTTATAGTACTGATATTGGAATATTGGAATGAAACATCAACTAGATTAGGAAAAGTATTAGCAGTGATTCTGACAGAAACTACATCAGCAGGATTGCTGGAAAAAAACCCGTCTTCTGTGATAATTTGCTTTTAATTGTGGCGTTTAGGAAAATAAACAAAATTCAACAAAGTAAATTGCTCCTTGATGATAGAATCAACAGCTAGCTTTTAGGACTGAATATTAAGGTTTTGTCTGTGGGGAAGCTTCCAATGGCACTCGTCGTCGCAGCCGTAAATGTCGGATGTAGTCGGGTACTTGTAGCTGATTGTCCTGTAATGAAACCAGAATAAACCGATATAACACCTAAAGAGGAGAATAATGAAAACGAACGCACCTGCTGTAATTTCAGATAATTGTAATCACAAAATGTATAGAAAATATTTTATCAAATTGATCCTGTCCGGATAGTTGTTTCAAATATACCGCATGTACGAGAGACGCAGAAGTGCATATAAACTACCCAGTTCAAGTGACTAGAAATGTAAGTCCCCGGGCATTACAAAATAACAGGAGTATTTGGTATTTTCAAAGGCATCATTTCTAAGTGTTTTTGTGAATGAAGATAACTTAAAGGGGAAATGAGATAAACTGTTTGTCAATACACTCCGCTAGGATTTACAAGTAGACTACAATGTAACCTGTAAAGTGTTGCTGGATTTTTTCCGCCAAGGATAGTCCGCTGATTGCGGCGCCCTGTATACAGGGAGAGGAAAGCCAGTCTCCACACACGCCTACATGATGGCGACCATCAAACACGCAGTCTGCGCCACTGTCCAGTACATTGATAGGGACTGCCGCTCCCCACAGCTGTACCCGTGTATAACAGACCCTGGGTAGCTCCACTCTCCCTGTTGCAGCTCTAAAGGCAGACAATAATCTTTCAATAACCACTTTTTCCGTAGAACGCGGGATGTTTTCCTGAGGTACCTTGAAGTTCTTTCCGAAAGCTTTAGTACTTATGATAGTCCAACACTCCGTTGAATCCTTCTTACCTGCCACTGGCTCTTTTGTGTTTCGGTATTTTGCAGTATTGTTACTTATCCAGGATATATCTTCATGATCAATATGAGCACCCTCAAAGCATAACTTGAGGGGCGTTTCAAATGCAATAAGAAGAACCCACAAAGAACACAAGTGCATCCGCTGGTCACGTGGATTCAATACGTCATTGAATCTCACACGAAGGAGACTATGAACTTCCGGTGCACCAGCAGACGACATTAATTTGTCAGCACATTTACCATTATGCGCTATAATCAAGTAATCGTAAAACCCAAATCGGTCAACCTTCCATTTTTGAATTCCCTCCTCCCAAAAAACTTCGCTTATCCACACTGGTCGCTGAACATTTGCACTGGATGCCAAACAATCCGCAACAGTTTGCATTCCATCGGTTCCAATGAAAGCCTGTGTAAGATTGGAGTCCTCGTGAAATTTTCCCGACTTTAAATGTCCGATCTTTCCTGTCCAGATTTTGACTGCGTTTTTATTATGTAGAAATGAGACAATTTTAGCGAATCTTCTGTCGGATACAGTGAAGTACTGGCAGGAGTGGTCGAACGTGTGGAGTTGCCCATTTATCATCGTCTTCCGACTTGAGCAGCGCCCTCCTGCAGCTCTCTTGCCTGTTATGAAATATACGAGCACTTCTATCATCCAATTAATAAATATGACTTTAGAAAATTTCAAAATGATGAAAGTAGCCGCCCAATAATTTAATATGATATAGTATATATATTGTAAGTATACTAGTATATAGTATATACATGTATATTAAAAGAGTTTTATTTGTCTTCAAGTGAAACCTTGAGATACAGCTTGTTTCATAACGATGATATTTATTAGGGCTTAAAGTTGAGATGAAAAAGAAGAAGAAGAAGAAGAAGATGATTATGATGACGAAATACATAATATGATAATATTACATCCTCTATAGATGTACCTGTGTCAAATACTGTGACTCTGGAGAAGCCGAGTTGGTTTAATCTTATGGCACACACTAGGCCTGATATTCCTCCACCAATGATAGCCACGGTAGGGCCACGTGGTGAAGACATCTTTGAAAAACGAACAAGTACTAAAGTGTTGAATGTGTTATTGGATAGCAAGACCAAGAAATTCACAGGTGCCTGACGTTAATAATATCTCTTTCAATAATAATATTATATTCTGTACTATAATAATAACGATATTATTATACTTCACGGTGTTGTTGATAGTTGCTGATAGTTGCTGATAGTTGCTAATTATGTATTCCTAGTTCTTTTGTTGTATTTTTTTACTCGCACGGCGCTCCATACATAAACATCCAAGCAAGAATTATTTCCAACTATCAACAACACAGTAAATAACTCCATGGAATAAGCGTTAAAACGTTGTTCATCGATCTGGTACAATTATTATTCTCAACATGATCTGAAATATCACTGAAATCAGAAGTAAGTTGGTTTCGTAACCACACGTGACAACATTTTCACTGAATTAATATCATTTAAACAATATTAGAAGGACCGGTGAAATGCAAACCTTCGTTTAAATGCTAATACAAATTGTAAAATCCATTCTTGTTTTAAGGAAATTACTTGCATTTATTCATTTATTTGACCTACCTTGCTACAAATGTTTTTAGCTTTCACTTTCTCTTTTAGATATTCTACGGAAGCCAAAAAGTTGTCATTATATATACAAAATATACAACCTAATGAACTTGAACGTTTTGATAGCACTACTCAATACACAATATGCTCTAATGTATACATGTACATTGCTGATACAATTCTGTCAAAAACATCGTTTTGCACACAGCAACGTGTCTGATATATATCACACAATTAATTGGATTTTGAAAGCTAAAGGAGTTGCTCTGTGCACGGCCATAGGAGTTTCCTTTCTACATTTATACTATCGTCACATTATTTTCAAAATTCACAATTATAGAAGCAATGCATCGTGCGTACATGCGATAGTATCAATGGTGCACGTATATTGATATTCTAATACATATCATAAATCTTATAGTAAACCACTGTAACCCAAGGATCTCCAATCCTCACATATGGAGAAATAAGTCCGATTTGTCTAATTTGCATACGGCCGCCATCTTGGATTTGAGGCTGCAACTATTTCAAAGTAATGTATAAGGAACATTTAAAAATGCTCAAATAACTTGGAAACTTTTACGCCGGAACTTTTTGCCATGGTATGAATTTCACCTACACACCGGTAGAAAAAAAATGACGCTATTCGATTTAAAATTGGTTTATTTTCTATTGTGCCATTTGAATATGAAAATTTGAAGCGGGAGATGAACCATTTTCAAAGTAAAACAGGGAATTTTGGGGATTATTACCAATTTCAACACAGAATTTCGAATTTTTTAATTGATATAAGCGAGTTGCCATGGTGCTCCCTAGTATTTGATATTTTAAACTTTAAATTAATCTACATTTTTATTTATTTCTTATTAAAATGAATGTGCCAATAAGTTTTAAAAATTGTCTTTTTTTGGGGTGCTGCTTGTAGGTAAACTGGCGCCAAAAGGGCGTTTAGATTATTTTTACGAAATTCAAGTGAACAGGAATCAGTCTCAGTTTGAAATGAAGCCTCTCTACTTTGAAATTTTTTTTACAGACAGAACACTTAGATGTTTTCTTCTTCTCTTCTGTTAGAAAATTTCCCTGCGATAACTTTCTAAAATCGATGTTTGCATTGTGGCGCCCTTTGAACTATATGCATTGTGACGTCAGAATTTACGTTAGTGTGGTTAATGAATATTAATGAGAAAAAATCGGACTTATTTCTCCATATGAGCAATGTACGATAACTATGTATGTATAATATGTTTCGTATGATTAATCGAGAACTCTAATAAATCTTGCAGTGTTAATCACTGAATAGGGAAAACTTCGTAAAATGCCTGGATACAAGATACTGTTTCTTTTCATTTCAATTTATATAATATATGTAACGTGTGAAGATCATGCAGGTGACGTCATTTGGACGAAAACAATACTTTGAAGTACCCTTTACAAAAATGCGCGTATCTTTATAAAATCACAAAATATAATTGGATCAGCTTGCTAAGAAAACAGACCCGTTGTATTAAATATGCGTTGTTTATACAATAGTTTTTGTGTGTTTAATGCAGAAACCTTCCGTTTAGATCTCACGGAGTCTGCTTTCGACGAGATGTAGACTTGAAACAAACATTCGTGAACTTATCGGGCAGTTATGCTATTCTTACAGCATCTGTATTTATATCAATTAGCATCTCGTCAGCAAACCTGAAAAAGTAGTTCGTAAACCTGAAATTTTCGCTTTGTTTTAGTCATAAATCACCGTGCGCTGAGAGAAAAGTTTGCATCTGTGCAGATATGTACTGCAGTTAAAGCACCAAACGCACCGGGAACTCTAGTCTATTCCACGTCAACTTTTTCCATTTATTAAACATTAACGATATCTGCCTCAGTTTTGGAGTTTACAGACACCATTAACCCGAGCAAATAATCGCTACCTGAAACAATATGGTAGACGTTATCGAAAAGCAGAGATTTGAACGATTTTATAAACAGAGGAAGTGGCGAATTGCGTCACCTTTATCTTATGCATTCTTCAGAAAATAGCAAACATAAACAATGTCGATACACTCCCGGTAGAGATGGGTGCTCCAAGGTGTAAAGTAATTAATTTTATATGAAGTGAGGACTTTGATGTAAAAATAAAGTTTATCTAAACGCTGCCTGTGCTTCGAGCTTTTAATCTTAATTCTACAGTAATACAGATTAAACTATCTTCATTAGCTTGAACGCGATTTAGCCACGGGTAATGGAACACATTAATCATGAGAAATGATGGAGATTGACGTATATACTAGACTTTGCGAGTTTTGGCGCCATTCAATGTTTCACTGCCAAGAAACGAGGGTAGAGCCTATCACGCTATCCGGCCATCTTGATGCTTCCGTTGTCCAAATTCTATATATGAAACATCAGATAATACAGAACAAATTGATTTAGGTAATGTTTCTATTTTATTTATTGCAGAAGATTCTCCTACATGTTATATAATCTCTCTCACACAATATCTACAAATGCAATTCAAACTACTCATACTATGTTAAAAGTAAATTAAAAACCGAAAAAATGAACAATTAGACATAGCAACCAATCACGTCCCTTGTAACATAGCGCCCTTCATGATTCCAGTAATGTACAACAAGAAGTTATTCCATGCTTGCTCCACGCTGGGAGTCCATTGATCACCAATGGCCGGCTTAATGGCTTGTATCAACTGTGGTGACAATAACTACAAAGAAAACACAACAAGTACACGTGAATGTAAAGTCTGTTTCCAGAAAAAAATTGAACACCTTGAATCATCATCGAGTGTATTGACGGTTCAGATTTTAGTATTATAAACTCAATTGCGACAACTGTAGATATATTAGTATTTACAACACAGGTTCAATATCGGTTAACTTTGACAAATAACAATGTACATGTATACAGTATGTTCCACGGGAAGATCAGCGTATATCATATTACATGTGTATACTTTCAACTTTGCATACACATTGCACTTCTTGCTTACAACTACTTGTTGCGTTCATAACATCATACACGCAATTGCTATCATTGGAATATTAAACAAGTTTACAAATATCAAAATGAAAAGATAAGTGATAAACAATATGTTCAAATGATCATGACGTTATGAACTACAATTACTCGTGTTATATGCAAACATAGCAGTTCATATAACAATGCGCAGCTCCATTTAAAACCTTGTTTATGGAGTACTATCATTATATGTAATAGTGCGCACTTTTGATAGAATGAATTTTGCTTGACTGTTGGCAAGGTTCAACAATTTAAACAATAAACCCCAGTTCGGAACGTTTAAAATGTTAAAAAAAATCTATGAACATTTTGTCTTGATTGGGTTATTCACTACAGGTGTTTTAGCTTGAATAAGCATTAAAATCCAATATAGAAGTTTTTGAAATAATGCGAATTCTTATCGAAATTTATTTTGGAATTGTTCTGCGGGCTGTGAAACAAAATCATTCCTAACACATATCTATAAAACACCTCAACAAACAAAAGAATAGTTTATACGCTCATGGGCAAGGTGAAACACTGTTATTGGTCAAAGGTCGAACGATGATATAAGGTTATCACATTATATTTCGGATATTGACGGAGGTCTCACCGACATCTCATATAATAAAATCATCTGCTTGCTGAAGCGGCCCATGGGTCACATCGCTCACCTGAGTGACATACATGTATAACCTTCCATACATTTATAAAACTCTTAGCTCTAATTGTGGCCACCACATGGCCTTGCTGGCTACGATTTCAACAAACAGACTGCTCACTTGCGCCTTCAGTACAGGTGAGCTAAATGATTTATATAGATGGTAAAAAATATTTACTCACGCTCGCATTTATATTTATGTCCTATCATTATGATACTATACTCTGTCCCAAGTTATTGCTTCCATCGCTTTTTGATAATTTTAATAAAAATACACATACATGTGAAAGAAATACAATTGAAATCGATAAAAGGGAAAATATCCAAGATATCTTCATTGACACATTCTCATTTTTCACTCATAAAAATTCACAAGAACGAAAACAAATTTCTTATGGAGATTTATAATGGGAAATGTTTACATCTTTTCTCCATTCGGAATTACTCGGAATACCTCGCACAGTTTTTCAACGTTATCATCCGGGCTATTTCATGGCTGATGCAATGCAAAATCCCTGTAGACTTTCTATTATGGCTTGTGTATTGAAACCTGAAGCGGTAGAGGGGGCGTTTCAAAACAGATAATCTGGACATTTTTCATATTAGTGGATGAACGTACTTTGGGCACAAAGGTATTTATGATTATCGAAATATCAAGCGAAAAGTGGTGGAAGCAAAAACTCGGGAAAGAATATAGTATGACAATACATACCAAATACATGTAATTGTGATTGCATCCTTCAGACATCCGCGCCATTACTACAGATGGAAGCACTAATGTAGCATGATTTATACGCGATTGACGACGACTGCACCGAATGAAAAAAGTAACAGATTTTTAAAGGTCACATTTCCTTTCATTGTTTGATGTAATTCAGCATTGACATTATTGAAATCGTGCATGTAAACACTTCGGTGAGCGCAATTTCTTTGTCAAACAGTTGTTATATAACATTGGTTTTATCGGCTCCGCTCCGCCATCAATTTTTCCACTATATTTGTTTTGTTGCTCTCGGTTCGAGTAATTTATGTGTGAGTCCATACAGTTGTTGGATTTTGAGATTTTCAAAAATGAAAAATGATCCTTCAGCACAATAAAACACTTTTAGTTGGACCTTATCTATCATAATTAGTTATATGTTTTTCTTTTAAATTGAATGGTTATTAAGATGGCGAATTTTTCAGAAATGTAATAAAATTTTATATCATAATAAAAAAACGTACATCTCATTTTTAACACGAGTACATCTCTTCACCTTAGATGTCTACGTATAGGTCAAACGTCTCAATCTGTATGTTCAAGTAGATACAATCTTACGTCAAAATACTAAGTAATTATTTCAAATGTGTACTAAAGTCAAAATATATGTAATCAAATTATTCATTCAAACATATACTTGGGTTTTTTTTTGGTCAAATATGCATTTTTTGGTCAAATATGCATTTACATCAAACTAGTGGACTAATGTGTCATGGGCAATTTTTCTTCGTAATACCCCATTCTTGTGTTTAAACGTCACAAAATTCACTCTCGCCTACTAACTTGATCTTTATATAATTGCGTTGAAAAAGGTATGTTTCTGTTAATATGTGTGCTTACGTTGAAACTCCGGAGGCGTGGTCAGCAGAGCGAGTGCTCGCGAGCTCTCGCCAAAATTTGTGTTGCAGGTATAGGGAATTATGGCGAGCGCTCGCGAGCACCCGCTCTGTTGAACACGCCTCGGGTTACTCGAACTTTATGACAAATGTGTTATCTTAGGTTACGTCAAAAGGATCGAATTTTGTGTAACACACTATATATGCCTACGTCAAAATACCCGATCTTTGTATTAAATACATACTTTAAGTTAAAATACTTGATATTTGTGAAATATAAAATTACGTAGAAATACCCGATCGTTGTGTTTAAGAATAACTTTACGTCAAAATGCTGGATTTTTGTGCTCATCAATAATCATACATAAAAAAAACTAGGTTTCTTTGTTGAATAATAAACTAACGTCAAAATCGATCTTTGCGTCAAAAATAATTACGTCAAAATATATTGGATCGTTTAATTCAAACATAAACTTACGTCAAAATACTGGTTCTTGTGTCAAAACATAGCTTTACGTCAAACCCTCTATCTTTGTGTTCAAACATTTTAAGTCAAAATACTAGATATTTGTGATCAAACATAAACTTACATCAAAATACTCAGTCTTTGTGTTCAAACATAAACTTACGTCTAGTTACTAGATTATTAACGTTCATAAATAAACTTACGTCAAAATACTCTATTTTTGTGTCAAACACTACGTGTTTCTCCCCGAGAATCTCCAGCATGGAGATCAGTTTGGCGGGCTGGTCGATCCTCGTGATACACTTCTCGATGGTCCCCATCACCCTCAGGCCGTGCTCACGAAGCCCCACGTTCTGGCGTAGTTCCTCCGAGTTCAGACCCCGGAACGGTACAAACAGGTCCTGTACATCCGGGAACTTCTCAAACAACCTATCATAGTAAACGGTCGTGAATTCTAATCAAACTCGTACAAAGCATTGATATAAAGTGAACTGCCGTGATCAATGAACTTAACATGTATATTTATTTTGTACGTCACTGCAATAACTAATGAAGACCATTCTTTAATTTAAATAACTCGACTGCAAATGTTTTTAGCATACGTTCTACTTAATAGGAACGCTCAATAACAAATATTCATGTTGCTATTGCTGAGAAAAATTTTATATTTTCTCATAAATACTTGTTACAAGTATGGATACAGTAGAACTGAAGACAACATGTCATGTACTACACTCGTGTTCCCAGCATCCCATTGCTTGAAATTCTACTAACGTGTTTATGACGTTATCAACTGAATTGTCATATTAATCTCTAAAAAATGCCTCCCTTTCACAAATGGCTGTATTTTTATCTTATTGATTCAATTTTTTGCAGTTTGCCACCATATTTTTAACAGTTCTCGATCAACAATGTGAATGCAATTGTTATGACCCCACAATGTGCAATATTTTTAGTACAGATGTACTTATTTGGGTGGAAGGCTAGCTTTGTTTTTGGGCTTAAGAACAAGTCTTACCGCACAGTCCACCACGGAACTTGTCCGACTAAAACTTCATTTCAAAATTCATACATAATTACACTTTGATCCTTTGGAAGAAGATGACTGGTAAATCATTATACGAAGGTTATACTTCGGCAAATACATGACGTCAGAAGACAAAGTCAACAAAAGGACAAAAAATATTTGAGAAAACATCAAAGGATCGATTATTTGTGTTCATGTTATAAACTAAGATTAATACAGTGTGTTTGTAGCAGAGAATAGCACTGATAATGATACCACAATGACCACTATTTTATATTTTGTGCGCCATACATGTTAAACCATCATTATCCAGTCAGCTTTTGAAATGTCAAATGTCCGTTTTCCAGACACTGGTGTATCCATGTAGATTGTCTGCGTTTGTTTGTTACTTGTCTCAGAGGCGGACCAAGTACTATTGAAAAGGCGGAGGGGGGGGGGGGGGTCCAATCGATTATATTCAATACATGTAAAATACAGTGCTAGTTAACCATTAATTCGTCCAAAAAAAAACCCCCAAAACCACAAAACAACAAACCAAAGACATTTTGAACATTTTCCGTGGGTAAAAAATTCAACAAATATTTATCTTGCCAATATCTATTTCATCATCAGAGTGCACATGAATAAAGGCAAGTCCTGTCAATTTCTATTTACCCATTGTTGAGCGTTTTAGTTCGGGTAAAGATGATTTGTATAAAATCTAGCTTAATAAACAAGTATCTAGCAATGAGAATGTGCGTCTGCGCTTAATAGAAAAGGTCACCTAAGAAACAAAAATGTATCTATTAGACTAATTACGAGAAGCTATTATAATAATGGAATTTTTTGATATTTTTTTTTATCTCTTTGAAGTTTTAATCCTTAGACTATTTTTCAATTTTGATATTCTATCGATTGCCCTGTTAGATAAAGGTCTAAATGATCAGATAAAAATACAAAACCCGGCGGATTTTGTATTTTTTTTCTGCAATGCCAAAGCTGCCACCTTCATAGCCCGTATAAAAACCAAAGAAAACATTTCACTGCTTATATTTACGTCTGCTTCTGAATCATTCAATCAATTATTAAATTATCGTAAATTATCAATATTGTCGACCAGAACGTAACACAGAAGAAACAGCTAATTTATCTAAGAAATGTGAAAATTACTATAGTACATGTATCTACAACTACTTTTAGGTCTGGCTGAGGGGTCAGTCCGTTTAAGTCCGTGAAGTTCGTGCTCTCAATCTATCTTTATCTTTAGTTTTGATCGATCGAGAAATAATCCATGCAAAGTCAACACAAAAATATAAAATCATCATACGAAGCAAAATTTATATATCATTGCTACTTAAATTATAGCTCGCATTTGATTAGCTAAACAATATTTTTGAAAGCAGCTTTTAAAAGTGAAACGAATACGTGTACTCATACACGAACAACGTTTTACTCAATCACGTAGATTTCTGGCTTGTCATATTTAAACTGTATGAGCTACAATCGATATCTTAAAGGGGCATGGGCATGCTTTTGTGAAAATCCATTTTTCCGTTTTTGATGTTTACAGTGCTTCAGTAATGCATTTCTAATAGTTTCCAAAGATTTGATAGTCAATCATCGAGTTTTAAACGAGTTACAGAGCTCACAATTCTTTGTTATGTAAACAATGTTTTTGTTTACATCTTGAAAATTCAAGGTTTAGGCCTAAAATGAATATGACAAACTCTAGGAACTGTTTATTTATGTTTAAACCGAATGAGAAGATAGAGAAATCAGCTTTAAAAAGAACTTTTACCGGCATATTGAAACAATGTATACAAAAACAAGGCACGAGCTTTGTTTACATATCAAAGAGTTGTGAGCTCTGTATCTTGTTTATAACTCTACGACTGACTCTCAAATTTTGGTTGATCATTAGAAATGCATTACTAAAGCATTGTAAACAATAAAACAAAGGAAAATAGAATTTGACCAAAATCACGACCATGCCCCTTTAAGAAATGGAAAAGAAAATACATGTTAATGTAAATCTGTGTGCTTAGCGATACTGCTTTATGTAAATTTTTAATTTTCCACATGTTTACTCAGTGAAACAAACATCGGATGGTGATACTTAACGTCGACAAAATATCGATAGGGTTTTGTTTATAAATAAGAAATAAATTACGTCTGTTATTCAAAATTATTAAAGCAATTGTTTTAGATAATTATAGTATTTAGATAATAGATAAGTTTTAAAATAATCATATGTCCCAGAGAAAGGGGGGGGGGGGCGGTCTAAACCCCCCCCCCCCCCCTGGATCCGCCAGTGTGTCAGGTGCTAGTTCTGGTTCGTTCGCCGACATATTACGGTCTCAACAAGGACACTACAGGTCTGTTGTTGATTGGTCTTCATTTGAAATCTAGATGTCAAGTTATTTGTATATAGTATCAATTTAATAGAATGCGGGCCCCATGTTGAGATGAAATCTGTCTTCCATATCATATGAAGTTTGTGTGTTATTGCAGGCAGTTAAACAATTCAGAATATTAACTGTTTGCTATTTTATTA